>CM042221.1:10601458-10603958 GCA_023566465.1 Cottus gobio | reverse complement strand
TCCCGTTTTGTTTGTTAGAAAATATAAAGATATGTATAAATATATACCATATTTTTATTTTATTTTTGTCTTGGTATTTTGTGGAGGATTGCCTTTCTATTGTATATGTGAAAACCTGCAAGAGAAATAAAATGCATATGCTGTATTTGTCCCGATTGATTTAAATTTTTCGTATCTAATCTAATTGAATCTATCCTTAGAAAAACAAACTGGCATCAGGGTCGTTATATTTTTCAGGATGTGCACACCTGCTGTCCACAACACTGAAGTGTCAGAAGGTGACTTCAGCACCCAACAACATGACTGGTTTCCTCAAGAATTCTCTGGGATTATTAATTAATTTTAGGCATTTTGAGTCTTCAGAGGGTGTGTGTGTGTGTGTGTGTGTGTGTGTGTGTGTGTGTGTGTGTGTGTGTGTGTGTGTGTGTGTGTGTGTGTGTGTGTGTGTGTGTGTGTGTGCAGCCATGTGACGGACAAGCCAGCAAACAAACTCGGCCCCTCCCCTCAGCTCTTCTTCCTTCTTCTTGGACAAAGGATTCTGGGAGCATTAGCAGAGATCTGAGCTCCAAAATCTCGTGCATTGTGTCTCCTCTCTCAGGGAACTGGCATATTGTGCAACACATACAACAGCTGTCATATCAACTACGTGTTAGAAAGATAGAAGGATAACATGGATAACAACGCGATCACGTGACTGTCACTATTTAAGTGTATGGAGATTTTACAAAGAAGGACAATTAGTAGATTTTTTAGATACTTTCCTCAGGAAAGTCTTAAGAATTGTCTTTTAAGTAAATATTTTTGCAACCAAATTATTTACAGGATATTCAACCTCTGTTTCCTTATAATGCATTTTATACTTGACTTGCTTCTTTACAGGTTTTCAATAAAGTAGTCTATGATTATGAAATATGAGTTTACAGATAATTGCTTAACATTCAAGACCAAAGAGAATCCTCCAGGTATAGTCTGCAAAACTAAACTGAACAGTTGATTTTTATGCAATCAAAAGCTTCAAATTAAGTTATTTTCTGAATTGAAAACAAATGTGATAAACATTTTCATCATTCAAGAAAAACACTTGGCGGGCAAACATTTTACTTTCACTGTGATAAGAGCTGCAAAAACAACTGATAAGAATCTGAGCAGAACTACTGTCCAATGACATCTGCGTATCGTTGTTAGTCTCTTCTCCTCCTCCACAGACGTTATGATGTGCTGCCAGTCTGTAAAACATGTTGCTCTTTGAAGGTATGTGCTAATAGGAGCTATTACAGTCACTCTTCTCCTCCCCGCCCTTTTACTCACAAACACTCTCCTCCCATCCTCCACCCCCCTCCATATCTCCCTTTTCTCTCTTTCTCCTGCTCTCTGTCCTTTTCTCTTTGTCTCTAATTAGCAGTGTGTTAAACTTGCCGAACAGCGGTCAGGAATGCCCTGACAAGCTCGTAAAAAAATGCCATCAAACTCCCCGAGACGCCAACAAACAGGTTTAACCTCTTCGCTCATACAGCGTGCATTCATGGGTGGATGGAGGTACTAGAAAAGGAGCAGTGTGGGGTGGGTAGTGGGCAACCTCTGACTGAGAGACACAACATATATTTCAGAAAAGGTCATGGAGGCAAAGAGTCATTGTGTTAAACAAGTTTAAAAGAAGTAGCTTAAAAAATTTAAGGAAAGTTGTTTTTCATAATAATTACACTCCTGTATATTCTGTAATATTTATGCCACGTTGACGTTAAATATATGAATCGAAACGGAAATTGTCTCCAAAAAACAATATATGTTGAACGGGTAGAAACTAGGTAATAGTTTGATATTTGAAATGCCTCATTTGCATCATTTAGGTATTTAACATGTGTAAAGAACTAAACGGACAGCGTCCATAGTTCAGACAGCTCATTTATTTATTAATGTTTGAAAGTTGTGTGTTAATTGTGTTATTCCTGATTCATGTTTACATTACTTTACGTTACTAAATAAAGTTTATATTGAACTTAAATCATTCCAACAGTTGTTCACGTTAAAGTTCAGAATTGATTCAATTTATTTAACTAATCTACAAAAACACACATATCCAAGAAGTTAGATTTTAAAGCGAGAACACTTAATTCCCTGCATGGCTTCAAGATGTAAAAATACATTAAACATAAATCAACACCCTCCTTTGCTCCTTTCTTCCTTCACTCATTCATCCCTTCATTATCTCTCCTCCACCTCCATCTTTGATGTCTCTCTCTCCCCCCCTCCCCCCTTAAACGTGACCACACAATGACTCTTTCATGACGAGGGAGGAGAGACGGAAAGAGGGCGAGAAGTGGATATAAAAGTGATGAAGGCTCTGGAAAGGGGGATGAAGCGGAAAAAAGAAGAAGATGGAGAGGAGAGAAGGGGGCAAAGAAGGAAAGGAGGCATAGAGGAGGAGGGGAGAGAGATGGGTGGAGGAAGGGAGGAAGGGAGGAAGGGTAGACTGGGGTCAGAACCGACGTTGGTGGGAGGG
>CM042221.1:10588958-10598958 GCA_023566465.1 Cottus gobio | reverse complement strand
ACAATAACCTATGAAGAGTATGAAGAGTATTTATTTAGATTCCTAAAGACAAAATCGTAGTTATGGTCCTATGATGCTCACCATTTATTTGATCAGTTTGATAGATCATTGATGACTTCAGTCCACTTCACAGAGCTGCCGCTCCATTTAACCCACACTCCTCTTTATCCTCCTCTTCTTCGTCATCCTCCTCCTCCTTTTCCTTTCTCTCTGTTTTCTTCAAACTGTGTGGCTTCGGCTTCCGCCGTGCCCATGAGCCAAATCTTCTGATCTTTACACGAAACAGATCAGGCTCTCCCTCCCTCACACACACACACAGACGGGCTGAGCATGGACACACACGCCTTCACCTCATCAAAGTGGTGGAAGTGTGTGTGGGACGATGGATTTGATGGAAAGGTTGGGGGGCTCGGAAGTGTTTTAGTGTGTGTGTGTGTGTGTGTGTGTGTGTGTGTGTGTGTGTGTGTGTGTGTGTGTGTGTGTGTGTGTGTGTGTGTGTGTGTGTGTGTGTGTGTGTGTGTGTGTGTGTGTGTGTGTGTGTGTGTGTGTATGTGTGTTGGGGGGGCGTGCACACATGGCCGCACACACACACACACACAGATACAGCTGGGACTTATCAGTGTTTACTCTCTCCTGTCTGACTGTACTTAAACTTTACCTCCTCTCTCTCCACTCTCTCCGTCCACACAAACACACACACACACACACACACACTCACACAGAGGAACAGCCACCCAGCCAGATCGGGGGAAGCCTTTATCTGAGCTTGGCGCTAAGCTGTGAATGGTTGTGTGTGTGTTGCCAGTGTGTTTGTGTGTGTGTGTGTATTTAGCTTGGCAGACTGCCAGGGAATCTGAAGCCAAACTTCTCCCTACAGCAGCCACGCGCCGCAGCCTGCTGTGTGTGTGAGTGTCTGTGTGTTTGTACCTTGAAATTTATATTTTGACGTGTCTCGGTGTCTTGCTGCTGCAGGTTCACCTGTGGTTTCTGCGTCTAAATAACTCTGATTTCACACAGTTAGTCAAAATGAAGCAAATTGCTGATTTGAAAGTGGCGTCATGTCAGAGACGTTGTTGTGTTTTAGCTCCAGTCACTTTCACAGTTTTTGTGGTCTTGGTTGAAATCAAATAAAATCCAAACCGACCTGAAGCACAATACTTTCCTTCTTCTGAATTTTACCAAAACCATTATCTTCCCCTAAACTTAAGTCACTCCCAGTTTGTCAAATACCGACATTTGGTTAGTGCTCCGTTTAGCATGTGTGGGACACATCGGGCTTTCAACAAACTCCAATGTAAACCCATCAGCAGCATTATTAGATGCTCAAAAACAGTGTACAAAACCCGGGGGAACTGTGTCTCACTGCATTGTCCGAGACTTTAGTTGTCACCTTATATTCCTGTGATACTGTAAAGGTGTGTGTGTGTGTGTGTGTGTGTGTGTGTGTGTGTGTGTGTGTGTGTGTGTGTGTGTGTGTGTGTGTGTGTGTGTGTGTGTATTCTGCAACAAAATGGCTGTTTTGTTGCAGAATATGTGTCACACTTGTTTTTCACCTCCTTTCTCTCTCTCTCTCTGTTGTCCTTCCAAAGCCTTGACTTCACCTGAGATAACGAGGGTGTGTGAAGCGGCTGCAGTGTTTGTTAATGTGTGTGTGTGTGTGTGTGTGTGTGTGTGTGTGTGTGTGTGTGTGTGTGTGTGTGTGTGTGTGTGTGTGGGTGTAGCTGAGAGAAAGTGTGAGTGTGTGAGCGACGACAGAGTGCACACGTGAAGGTTCAAGGTGTCTAAGGTCTGAAACTACCTACCTGGAGAAGGAGTTGTTAGTGACTTTCTGGAACGGAGATGATCCTGACTATAAAAGAAACACAACCCATATGATTAATAAATAGTGGTAGAAATTGGATAATGGCTTGATAAAGGGGACAATTATACTACCATAACATCAAAAGTTATTTATAAAGATAGCAACATTTGCTTCTGATCTGGCTAGTTTGGTAAATTGCTAAACTAATCATAATTGAAACCACAAATCATCTCTATTAATAAACCGCAACACCCTTTTATTTGTATTTTACCAGAAAATAGTATAATTGTGACGCTGGTAGGTTATTGTGAGCAGCATAACTGGGTATCTAAATGTGCTGATGATCATTCTGGCCAAAATGTTGCCTAAATCACAATCTGCTAGATTGTCACATTGTCAACATTTGGTGGATTGGTGTTTCACATAAACATAGTCAAATAAAATTGTATTGAAAAAAAGTTAAAAAATCAAGAAATATAAATAAAGAATAGGAGAAAAGAAAATGACAAATTAATGAGCAGTGCTATTTTTTTGGAAGTCATAGTTTTTGCAGAAATGTGCAACATTGTCCAAGGAATGTGCATTATGAGATTGACACAGGCCTTGAAAGCACCATAATGGACAATGACCCCATTCTATATTTGTTTGTTGCTTGTTGTAATAATATGAGAGGAAAAGGAGCAGTTCATGCAATTTCCTTGTCAAGGCCAGCAGATCACTGGGTTAGTGTTACCACGAGTACTGCCTCACTGCATGCTGATAAGAGGCAGGCAATGCATAGCTCTCTCTGTGTGTGTGTGTGTGTGTGTGTGTGTGTGTGTGTGTGTGTGTGTGTGTGTGTGTGTGTGTGTGTGTGTGTGTGTGTGTGTGTGTGTGTGTGTGTGTGTGTGTGTGTGTGTGTGTGTGTGTGTGTGAGCTCCTATCAGATCTCAAGAGACCATGAACCAGTGAAACCTTATCTTACCTTTTCTTATCTTGTAGTCATAATATAGAGTTCATAACAACCATTTCCATTACAGTTTTTATCGTTTTTAACACAGAAATCACATTATGACCCAAAGGAAGAAGTCAAGTCCTGTAATAGTAAGAGTGGCAGATTAAGTTACAGAACGTTACGATACTACCTCACTTCGAAACCTCATCACGTACAAAATGCAACTATGTAACAAACGTGCGTATTTCAAACAAAATCACGATGTTCTTCAAAAACCTAACCAAGTAGTTGTGTTGCTTGTACCTAACTAAATCGTAATCTCTGAAATCTCAATGTTTTTTTATGCCATTGTTTTTACATTATTAAAGTTCCAGGCGTAACATTCAAA
Organism: Cottus gobio; assembly: GCA_023566465.1. Classification (NCBI taxonomy): domain Eukaryota; kingdom Metazoa; phylum Chordata; class Actinopteri; order Perciformes; family Cottidae; genus Cottus; species Cottus gobio. The sequence goes on along the minus strand of CM042221.1, from coordinate 10,595,835 downwards.
TTACTGGTCACAAACATCGGTCTCCTGAGTGAACGTCCTGTGTTTGAACCACCCATCCTCCGCATGTGGAGTTTGATTAGACGCATCTGTGATTTGTCAAAAACTTTAAAATAAACGTGCCCTTGAAACATAATTGATGATGCACTTTGGTCGTATTGGAACATTCATTTTCGAAGTTAGAGCAGTTTATTAAACTCCATTCAGGAAACGCTGTTCTTGTGACCAATCATAAAACTTGTCTTAATATGAAGACAAGTCGTTGTCAGTGAACAGGACTTTCTCCTTATGATTTTTTTGTTGTTGTTTGGACCCCCCGCTGCCTTTTGGCCTAATTATAAAATGAGCACAAGCAGTTTAATTAAGACGTATTGCTATTAATCGGGTTATTAATCTGATTCAGATTTATAGCTGACAGCTGGGCGCTGTGGAGGACTCTAATGCCGCTGATTATTTTGTATTGATTTTTCAGCATTGAGTCTGGGTGAGGTGAGGGCCTTGAGCTTGTTTTGTCTGGTTCAAGCTTTGTCCTGGAGGAGTGGATATCTTTTTAAAATATGAGGGTTTTTTTAAAAATCTGCTTTTATTAAAAAATCTGCACACTTTGCCATTTGCATCTGAAAGACTTAAACTCCAGTGTCTGGTGGTGTAAAAACCTTCAGGGGGCTCCCTACTTGCCATGCAAAAAAATACACAAAACAACACTTTTAAAGGATTTCATTATTGAATACATTTTTATGAATGCAATACAGGCTTAAAATTTGACCTTTTTTGTTTTTAAATGATCTAAAGGTCACCATTGTGAAACCACCTGGCTCTGATCTTAAACTGTTCTTATTGTATTTCATAGTGTAAGTTGTCTTTGTCTTTGTTTTTTTTGCACTACAACTGAAAAATGTCTATGTCATTTCCTTCATTTTTGCTAATTTGCTGGGTCAGTTTGTCTGAAACATTTCTGCCACTATTACTGGTTTACTTTGACTACAAATGTGTTGTTTGGAGCACAAACCATCAAAAGCAAACCTGCAGTGAGTTGTCTTAACATATTTTTAAAGAGAGCAGCATGCATTCACAAGAAACCTTAAGTTGATTTTGAAGTCCTGCCGTTACAGCAGAGCATGCAGCACCTTTAATCCATTTAAGGACCTTTCAGAGGCTCCAGACACCCTGTGAGTTTTGGCTCGGACAAGGAGACGACACCTAATTTGGCCTCAGGTCATGAAGGTTTCAGTGGTCAGCCTTTTTTGCCACGAAGATCCTCCGAGGGAAGGCTTGGCCTCGTGTCACGGAGGTTATGGCACTGGTGGGCATTTTAGGGTTGATGCGAGGGTTAGGACCAAGGTTTGAACCGGGTTTGGAGAGGAGGAGGGGGCTTTTAAAGGGTCATCTCGGCGCCAGGTTTGGAGGAAAAACGCACTGGTCAGTCACAGTATCTATTCTGGATTTAACAAAAGTCAGAAGGTGATTGCAGTGTTTGTTTAGCTAGACTTCTTTGTGTCTTTATGTCCGTTTATCTACTTTTTTCCGAACGGGACTCAGACCTGGGTTAGAGAGTGGAGGTAAACGTAAACCTCCATTTAGGGGTTAGTAGCATAGGTCATCTTTAGTTTGGATCCAGTAGTAACGCAGCAGCCTTTGGCCAGCAATCCAGAGCTAGCAATCCAGAGCCAGCAATCCAGAGTTTGGTCTTAATGTGGCATTCAGTGGCAACCTTCCATTATATACCCTCCGTTCCATCCGCAATGGCGGATTTGTTGTGAATGCAGCTTTAGAGAGGACCCTGACCGGGACTCTAGTTACAGTCTTGCTCTGCATTTTAGGGACAACCACTGTGTTCAGACCTATGAAAGCTACGTTATCCAGTTCTTTATTTGTAGGGGTGGGTTATGGTAGCAGTCATCTGGAAGGGGGGGGGGGGTTCACAGCGAGGGTTCAGAAAGGAGAAGGGGTCATCGTGGCTCCAGCTCCAGGGGGGGTAATGGTTGTGGTCAGTTCCTGATGTAGAGGAGCCTCGGGGGCCTCTGCGGCGTCCAAGGGGCCGGGCTGCAGCCAGGTCAGCGGGTGATGGATGAGGCCGAGGCTGCTTATGGCAGGTGCCCACCAGTCCTGACCAGTCCGGCTTAATCAGCAGAGCACTCGGACAACAGACCCCATTTAACCCCCTAATGACTGGTCACTCAATCTGGATACACACTCACACACTCACAAACATTATGAACTGAGCGACAATTAATGTGCTGGTTGTAGCAACTGTGATTAAGTCTTCACAGCTGAGCGCACTGAGCTGCTGCAGACACATCTAATTAAATCACCGTTTGGTTTGGTCTCAATCTGACTTTAAAGTGTACGCTTTCCAAGGGAAATATTTTAAAGAGTCGGTGTGCGTTTATTTATTCATAATTTTGTATCTGTGTCTGATATTTTAAACTAGGTGTTTTGCTTTTTTTTTTATATGTCTGTGTGTGTGTGTTTGAGGTGCACTTTTGTCAGTTGAGTGTGCTCCGGCTCCCCACGGTGACCCACTTTCTGTCCTTCATTGTCTCCCTTCATTCTGCTTCATTTGGCAAAAGAGTGCGTCGTGTCGCGTGTCATGTCCGTTTGATTTGTGGCACGTTTCAGAAAAATGTTCAGGAAGCGTTTTGCTTTTACGTGTTTGCATCATACATTTTAAAGAGTCAAATTATTTGACATATGTCAAATGTTTTTGTAGCATTTTCTCCACGCAAACCAATCACAAAAGATGAGGAATAAAAGATTTAAACGCTGCTCTTTCAAGGAGACTTGTGGAGCTGCACACCGCTGCTATAAAAGCAGTTTCTCCGGGCCTGAAATTAGAGAACGTGTCTCCCTCCAAACTGAGGATGAGATAAGAGGAAAGTTAAAGGGGGGCGACCGTGGCTCAGTGGTTAGCAAGTCAGACTTTCAATCAGAGGGTCGGTGGTTCAAACCCCGGCTCAGCCAGTCCATGTTGTTGTGTCCTTGAGCAAGACACTTAACCCTCATTGCTCACCGTTGCTGTGTCTACGGTTGACTGTATACTGTATATCATGTAAGTCGCTTTGGATAAAAGCGTCAGCTAAATGAAATGTAATGTAATGTAATGTAAAGAGTCTCTGTTTGTCTTTTCAGGGTTTAGGAGACAGGAGACGTGGGGTGTCAACGATGCGTCAACAGTTGTCCTCCCTTCTCTCCTCACCCGTGCTATTAGCATTGTGTTTCTGTGTGTGGGTGTTTGTGGGTGTGGGTGTGTGCAATCACATTAGTGAGAGCAGAAAGTGTTAATTGGACAGTTAATGTCAGAGGTGCGAGGAGGAATTATCATAATGTGAGGCAGATAACAGCGTTAAGTTTGTGTATTGCGAGTTTGTTTTCATGCGAGAGAGCACACAAACTAACAAACACGTCCTCTCTGAGCCGGATCACTTCCTGTAATCTATCTGTCTGCTCCACAAGGGGTGAAAATGTCACGAAAATACTACAAGAATAAAGACAACTGGGATGAGTACCTGTTGCATGCAAAGTTTGACTGACGTGAACTGAAACCAATAACTTGCGATGAGAAGGAAGGGAGGAATAAAGGAAGGAAGGTAGGAGAGGCACAGAATAAAATAGGAAGATAAAGAAGAAAATAGAGAGTAGAGGAAATATGGGCAAGAAGAAAGCAAGAGAGGAAGGAAAAAAGAACAAGCATGAGATGAAAGGAGGGGATAAAAATGGGGCAAGTGAGAAAGGATTGAACGCGGAGAATGTGGGAGAAACAAAGTAGGAAAATTAGATTAGAAAGAGGAGAAAGAGAATGATGGAGGAAGGAAGGATTTAAGAAATAAAGAGAGGGGGAGGAGAGGAGGGGTTTAGACAGACTGTTTGGTGTGAGTGGAAAAAGAACACAAAGTAAGACTTAAGTCCTTCTGGATCCAAACACACGAGCCAGCAGCTGGTGTTATAGGAATATTATAGAAAGAGAATAAAGACTCGGGAGGACTGAGGAACAGGTGAGACCAGGCGAGGGGTTAAAAGTAGTTTAATTTATATTGGCTGTATTTTATCGTGGGTTTTATTTGGCTGTAATATTCTTTTTTATGTGTCGTCAGGGGGATGAAGTTTGTCCGTAGTCGTTTAAAATAATAAAATGTGACTTTATTAATTGTCTTTGTATCGTTGCAGGGACTGTGTGCGACCGCTGGTGTTTGTATTTCTATAAAAATAGGCAGAGAGCTGGATTTGTATTATTATAATGTCCATTGTGTGTGCAACAGGTTGCATTTCAGCATTAATTTGTCCCCCAAACAAGACTGGATGTTTTACAAAATTGATGAGGTTTGGTCTCAACTTTTAGATACAAATATCTACACACTTTCCAATATGAAAAATGCATTAAATTTGGCTTTTTTACACTCTAAAGGAAGACAAAAGTATGATAATTCTATAATAATAATAATAATAATATATTATAATAATTCCTGAATTCACTTTTAAAGTACAGCCTACATGCTTTTAAGTCACTTTACGGATTAATACAAATACTTTCAGAGTCTAATAATAAGGAAGGAATAAGGAAGATAAAAAAGTAAAAACACAAAGAAGAGTGAAGTCACTATTAATTAGATTATTTTTCAACCACAAACACACAGTGAGTCTTTAAGTGCAATAGTTGCACTAAAGCGGTTTGTCCCCAGGCTTGTTATAATGGAAACTACCAGGACAGGGTGACGTGACATCAGTGTGTGTTTGTGTGTGTGTGTGTGTGTGTGTGTGTGTGGGTGTGGGTGTGCGTGTGCGTGTGCGTGTGTGTGTTATCTCCACGCTGCTGTTGCATGTGGTGACTCATTGCACATTTCCGCTGTTTACTGGAATATTGCTGGAACATGTTTATGTCCTAAAGTTTTTAATGGCTACCTGAGAGCGAGTATCGGGAAGCCTCGTTGGTCCCTTTTTTTTTGTTTTCTTACTAAAGTGTTTATAAAAGTTGATTTATTTTATTTTTCTCAGACTTGTGCTCGTCTCAGGACTGACGCTCATTGTTGGCTGAAAAGTGCCGTACGCGGCAAAGAGACGGACTCACACGACTGAGCTGGAAAACGAGCAATAAGTAGAATGACCAGCACAACAGTCAGAAGTTCTGTGAGCTTCACGGCTTTGCTTTGGTTCCGGCTGCTCGTAAATCAAGATTGTTTAGTGCAGATGTTTGGACTTTTCACTATGCTCAACAGAGAGAGAATTCAGTCTCAAATGTGAGACGAGAAGGCGAAAACAAGCTGATGTGCAATGAGTTTTCCCCTCAAGGCTTCCGCTTCGTCAGAAGACGAATGAGGTTCAACGAGGGTCAGTTGTGCAGCTGAAAAGGTGACGTAGTTTACCCAAGAAAAAAAAGCATAATTCTCAGCTCAGTCGTCAGAAGTGAGGAACGTCCACCGCATCATGAGAAGTTGTCGCACTAGATGGGTTCCGTTGGTCCAGGTGGCCGTCTCCCTCGTAAAACAATTCGTATGATTTCCGACGGAAAAAAACCTGTGCGTTTTTCTGCCAAAGTCCAGCACAATGTGTGGATTTTTGTGCCCGTTACACATCAAGTCCTTTCAAAATAAATGTCCGTCTTCACAGGAAACAACTTAGTTCGGACGGTTCTCATCCAGCATTCGCCGATAAACTATTTCATATGTTTTCCTAATTTCCTCTTCGTAATTATGAATGACGATGTATAAAGACGGCAGACGCAGTTATCTAATACCCAAAACCAAGATCTTCTCCGAAACTTCACTAAGTTGTTTCCTGTGAAGACTGAAGTTTTATTTTGACTGTATTGACATGTGTTGATGGTTTTTTTTTGTGGAAAAACAAAAAAGAAAAGAAAAAATTGTGGTTTGGGTTAAAAGACTCACCTGCAACAGGCTTTACACTTCAAGACCTTTAGCTCATTAGGCATTCGTGGCTGAATTGACAAAAAATAACGCGTCATAATCCGTAGATATCCAAAGAAATATTTGTTTTTATTTTATCCATGCAATCGTGAACAAGGACCTGCTAAAATCACACTGTAGGGAGCGATAGAGGTGGATGGGTCCAACATAACGTGCTCTCTTAGCCAGCTTCCGTAGATATTTTATCCAAAAAGACAACCTTATCCTGAATCTAAATCTCTAGTGGTTTTGTTGCCTAAAGCTTCCTGGAAAGACTGAAGTTTATTTTGAAAAGATTGCGTAAAGAGGGGGAAACGACACGCGTTGCTGGACTTTTTGGAAAACGCACAAATATCATACAAACCTCTGTATGATGGTACATTGACGGGGGTCATTGGAAAATGTGTTATTCTAGGAATAATAACTTTGAATAAACATTTTTTTTTAAATGGTAGTTGCAGAACAACATTGTGTGTACAAGCAGTTTTCAGGTTTTACCTGAAGAACACTGTGTGTGTGTGTGTGTGTGTGTGTGTGTGTGTGTGTGTGTGTGTGTGTGTGTGTGTGTGTGTGTGTGTGTGTGTGTGTGTGTCTTCTAGTGAAGAGTGTGTTTGGTTGCGTGCTGCGGACTCTGTGATTAGCTGCAGACACTGAGTGGGGGGAGTAAATTGGGGGGGTGACTGTCTGGTTTGGGTATTGCTCAAGTTTACCCTTGGCCTTTCTGCCACAGCCATCTGTTGAGAGAGTGTGGAGATGAACCCACTCGTGTGTGTGTGTGTGTGTGTGTGTGTGTGTGTGTGTGTGTGTGTGTGTGTGTGTGTGTGTGTGTGTGCGCAGCAGGGGTGGATTGGCAAGATTAGAGGAGTTGGCTACCACACCCCCTGCTCCTCCACTCCCGACGCACCTCCATCCCTTCTTCTTGAGGGCCTCGACCCGTACGCATGCCACACGCTCGTGGCTGTCCCTCACACACACACACACAC
>CM042221.1:10576458-10586458 GCA_023566465.1 Cottus gobio | reverse complement strand
AAGAAAAGCAAAAAAATTATACATTTTCACATTAACTCTACAGTAAGCTCGGACTGGGAAACTCATGTTTTTACAGTTTAATATCTTAATTATAACAATAATTGATGATTCGTAGAAGTTTGAAACTTGTGGCTTATGTATTAGTAAATATCCATCATTACTATTCCCTCAACATATTCTTATTTATTCAAAATAGTTGCACATGTGCACTATAATTTATGTGTGCATGTTTGTGAGTGTGTGTGCAAAGGTCCATACATCAGCCAATCTACTTCCAGAGCTTCTTCTTCTTCTTCTTTTTCTTCTTCTTCTTCTTCTTCTTCTTCTTCTTCTTCTTCCTCCTCCTCCTCTCTGGTTGTTTTGCAGAAGGAAGGATTGCTGGGTTGCAACGCTTCAACATGTCCGACAGCTGTGGGACAGATCCGCAGCTGTGTGTGTGTGTGTGTGTGTGTCTGTGTGTGTGTGTGTGTGTGTGTGTGTGTGTGTGTGTGTGTGTGTGTGTGTGTGTGTGTGTGTGTGTGTGTGTGTGTGTGTGTGTCGGGGTCGTCCGTTGGCAGGAAGCAGTAGGCAGCGAGTGATGTGGTCAGACCCTCTGTCACCAGAGAGAAAGAGAGAGAGAGGTCCAGTCTCTCTCTCTCTCTTTCTCTCTCTCTCTCACTCTTCTTCTCTCTCTCTCTCTTTCTCTCTCTCTCTCACTCTTCTTCTCTCTCTCTCTTCTTCTCGCCTTCCTGTTGCTTGTTTTCTTTTCCTGATCATCGCTCATCATTAGAGGAAGAAATAAAAAACCAAACAGACAGACTCGTTTGGCTCTCTGGAGGCTGATGATTGTTGATCAGGTGATTATTTCAGTTTGACACAGTCTGCAACTTTTCTCCCACAATTGAATCGCACATCTTTTTAGGGTGACAATGCACTTTTTATTTGGGGCTTCTGAGAACAGAATCATTCATGTTTTCAAGTATTGCCAGCTGTAGTTTCTCCGAAAACTGGATAGTGTTTTTCAAAATCAACTTCATTTAAATTTAGAAAAAATACAAATAATATTATTTGTATCACTCTAATCAAAATGTGTCGTTAGAATCTTTTTATTTTCCACATTTTATTTCTTGTTTAACTTTTTTTAAGACAGGATTGTATTCATGATTCATGACAATTCTATGTGTCGTATATAATATGAAAAAAAAGAAAAAGCATCAAAGAGTGAAAAAAGTGTAGAAAAGAAAAACGTTGAAAGAAGGACCGGATTTATTTTGTCTGGTCGAGAGAATAAAGAGAGGTAGAAAAGTAATGGAAAAATCTGGAGAGAGAGAGGGAGAGAGCGAAAGAGAGAAAGACATAGAGAGAGAGGTCAGTGTGGAAAATCATTTTTGTAAATAGTGTGGGAAAATCAAAGGGAAGGAGGAGAAGGGGGTGGGGGGGGGGCGAGTGAGTAGGAGGCAAATTGAGGGAGTCGGGGGACAATTAGATGGGAATTTCCAGTGTGAGCGAGTGAGCTTTTGTTATAACAGAGTGAGAGCTGTGTTCAATTCATACATTTCTTACATCATAATATTACTGAGAGAGAGAAAAAAAAGTCACTCATATATTCTCATATCATATCAATGTATGAAGTCCATCCATGGAACCTCCTGATTGAATGTAATGACAAACATCCAGCAAAAGGCTCGCTTCACTCTCTCCAACTGATATTTTTTACAATATGCGGCACAATTATCGTCTTTACGACTCATCAGATTGGAAGATTCATGAGCAGCTTGTGATTTACGTTCAGTGTCCAACGTTCAGGAAGTGGTTTCTCTGAGATGCCTGCTTCATTATTAAACAAACTCTCCCTGAACATGAGCGAGTTCCGGGGTTTTTGGGGAACCTTAATCGTATAGTTATGTATTTGTGATGAGAACTTTATGTGGAGGGTTGAGAGAAAGATTCTCCTCTCTATTGGCTTTTTATTTTCTTAAATCGTCAGATTGCGATCACATTTATCTCTTTGTTCCTTTTTCTTTTCTCCTCAGACAAACACACACTCACACACACACACACACACACACACGTGTATGCACACGTTAGGAAATAAGGACAATTTACATTTCAATTACAAACTGGCAATTAAGTCCTTTTAAAAAGAGAGAGGGACAAAGAGAGATCCTCTAGTGGATCTTTTAAATTATTTTTTTTAAACTGAAATGTCTTCATTTTTCTATTTACCACATTTTCTTTTTAGTTTGGTAAAGTTTTACTTTTGCCTAATTATTTTTATAAATTTAATTTCAATGTTGCACTGCTCTTTTCACACCTTTCTGTATTCTACTATTCTAATCTTTACTCATAGTATTTACATTGTCTATTTTACCTCAGATGCCAATAAAGCCCAGTTGGAGTGAACTAAATGAGAGAGAGACACAGAGTGAGAGACACAATAGAGAGAGGAGTTTTAAATTAAGGAAACAAGGGCAGACCTGCCCCCTAGAGGCAGTGTGTGCGTGTGTGTGTGTGTGTGTGTGTGTGTGTGTGTGTGTGTGTTTTCCTGGGGAAGAGAGGGACATCCTGTGACAGTGACTCAATGCACACACACACACACACACACACACACACACACACACACACACACATATATGTTGTTTACCCTTTTGAAGCTGCTAACAGACATTTCCCACGTAGACACACACACAAACACATACACACACACACACAGTCGACCCACACCAGCATTAGCATCATTGCAAGAAAACTTTATTTTGATACAGAAAAAGTTGTCTGTGTGTGTGTGTGCGTGTAGCTCATGGCCTCAGGTGAAAGCGCCCGCTTCTTCCCCGTAAAGAAGAGTGCGCGCGCGCGCGTGTGTGTGTGTGTGTATGCGTGTATGAGAGCGAGAGGTGGGGGGGGGGGGGGGGGCGGAGCCGGGAGCAGGGGGTTGCCCTATGGAACTGTGGAGGGCGGGGCTTGGAGAGAGTGAGATAGAGGGACGGGCCTATCCTCAGCTTAGTCAGATGGAAGTCTGGCATTGTAAGGCATTTGAACGCAGGACACCGAGTGGATCACACGCGCACACACTTCAACACGCACACACACACACAGACACGCGCACCGGTGTGGAGTATCAGCGCTCGGAGCGGGACGGACTGCACCTGTCCGACACACACTCTCTATCCTCAGACACACACACACAGAGGAGCTGACCGGTCGTCCCTATGTGTGGATGGGACCAAAGTTACACGGTGAGTACGGAGCAGCTCGTGACACCCTCTGACCTTTATTCGTTTTTTTACATTTATACCAACAACAACAAGAAAAAAGAAGACGTAACTCCTGAGGGACTCTTTTTTTTAAATTATCTAAAAAGAAATATATTTGATTTTCTTTTGTGTTTGTTTTTTACTTTAATTTGAATTAAAGTGTCTGGATTATGGGAACCGAAAACCAGTGAATAGAATTTAAATCGTGGCTTCTTGAATCAAACGTTTTATATAAAATCAGATTTTTGTCTTTTTGGTCCTTGTTTCTATAGGTTTTTATTTCTGACTTGATCCGAAAGTTTTATTTTAATTTCAATGCTGCTGGTGTCTTTCTTTTTTATTTATTAGTTTGTGCACTTTATTTGGATTTCGTTCAGATTGTTTAACTGCTGCTTGGAGGTGTTTTTCTTTGAGAGAGAGTTGAAGGCTGTTTGTTCTGCACCTCAGTTTGGGATTTCAGTTTTTGTTGCACACTTTAAGGAGTTTACATTTGGTTTTTAATGAAGACAGCTGGAATCAGATGGACATTAGTTTTTAGTTTTTTGGGGGTGTCCTCTATCTGACACCTTGGATTTAAATGAGTGTTCATTGCAGTTGTTACCCTGGTAGTTGCTCAAACAGCTCACAGAGTTTCATCTTGACTCGACTCACTAAAGTTACTCCTTCGTTTAAAATTCCTCTGACTGATGTGCACGCTCAGCTTTTTGTGTCTTTCAGTTGGTCGAAAATATGCGAGAGGTGAATTGTTTCTCTGTTTTTGGTTTCACTATTAGTTTTCGATGTTGCAGCTGTTATGCAAAGAGTTCAGCTGAGAGCTGAAATATTGAAAAACATTTCCATTTTCTCATCAGGTTGTTCAGTGCGCTTCATTTAAATGACAAATAGAGCAGAAACTGTTGCATTGTAGGGGGGAGATGCACCCGTTAACTTGGGAGAAATTACACTTTATGGATGGAAATGTCATGTTTTCACAATTCAAATCAATGGGAATTCATTTTAATGATTTGCTCCAGTTTGAGGGGTTTACTGTTGAAGTAACGGATGTTTGAAGCAAAGAAGAAGCTTTTTTTCTTTCTTAATGATTCTGATTTTAAGAGCATTTACCTACAAGTTTAGAACAAGAAAGTCAGCTGTGTGCTTTGCAAGACCTAAAATATAAAAAAAATCCAAAAGAAATCAAAATCACTGTAAATATGAAGAGATGACGATGATGAGGACTCTTTATTAAGTGTGTGGTTCCTAAAAATACGGAAATCTGTATTTATGGGTGAGGGTGTGGGGGGGTAGCTGTGTGGCCAGTTGGATGTGAAATCATTTTCTTTCTTGCGGCTGCAGAAGAATTCACAGTGTGGTCTCTGTTGATCTGCTGCTTTTCCGCTCGCCTGCGTGGGATGAGCAGCATGTTTTTCCCTGAGTGGGTGTGTGTGTGTGTGTGTGTGTGTGTCTTGGGTGGGATCGTGTTTGAAGTTTTGTTTGCGCTGCTGTAGCCCCCCAAATGGAAAAGTTTTGGCGCTCCCTTCCTCATCGCCCCCCCTCCCCTGTCCATTACCAACACACACACACACACACACACACACACACACACACGCTGGGAGTCGGGATGATTTGCCGGTTCCGCTGCAGTGCCACTCTGCTTCCAATTTTAGCTTCATTCAGACACAGACAGCATTTCCTTCCTGTCTTCAACCCCAGGAAGAGACGGGAGGAGGAGGAGGGGAGGGGGTCCATAATCTTCTCTCACACATATAAATTGATAACTGATAACAAAATGTAAAGAGTCGTAAACACCTCAAACGGAATGTGAGAAGTTGATTTGCTTTCCTTGAGAGAGAGAGAGAGAGAGAGAGAGTTGTCTGAACAATTATCTCACATTAAGTCTACAAGCTGGTTTTATTTTTTGGAGGAGAGTGTGCATTTGAAGGAAAATATTCATCGTTGATGTGTGAAAGCATCAGGATTTGTACAATTCTTTTAGTTTAAAAGCCGTTCGTTGAGAAGTCTCTGAATTCTTAATACAAACACTTCATGTGAGACACGAGTCGAGTTCCTCCATCAGATCAAAGTGTCCCATCTCGGCCTGACTCATTTTCTATTTCACTTTGTGCTTTTTAGAGACCGGAAACAAGAAAAGACCAATGAGAAATCACTTAAATTCATAAAACGTAATTATGTAGAATATCTGTTATTCCTGACATACAGAGTAGACTAGCTGGGGTTTGATATTACGATATTATCATTATTTTTGTTAAAGTGATGATCACTTGTCGTGAACGAATGCAGGTTTTTATTCCCAAAATAGCTTTTCTGTAAATAGACAAGGCAAACTGCTTCACGTGTGTGTGTGTGTGTGTGTGTGTGTGTGTGTGTGTGTGTGTGTGTGTGTGTGTGTGTGTGTGTGTGTGTGTGTGTGTGTGTGTGTGTGTGTGTGTGTGTGTGTGTGTGTGTGTGTGTGTGTGTGTGTGTGTGTGTGTGTGTGTGTGTGTGTGTGTGTGTGCGACAGCAGCATTAGTCAGACCCCCCTCCTCACTGAGTCACCCCACATAATAATCAGACCTCTTCCTCTCTTCTTTCTCTCCCACTTCATCAGTTTTTATCACCTTTTGTTGAATTTCTTTTCTTTCTTTCTTCCTTTTCTTTCCTCTCTTTTTCATCCCACATCTAATTTTTGATTTTTCCTCAGTTATCTTTTTTCCGACTTAGTTGTCTGTCTTTGCTTTTATCTTTTTCTTTCTTTCTCCCTCCTTTCCTTCCTTTATCCCCCTTTCTCTTTTTATCGTTACCTTTCTTTTTTCTTTCTCTGCCTCTCATAGTTTCTTCTTCCTTCTTTCTTTCATTCTTAATTGCATCAGTCTCTTTTGTACATTTAATTGGTGGAAATGCTTAAATAAAGGAGATAAAAATAATAAATGTCTCTTTCTTTTCTCCTCATTTCCTCCAACCAGGCGACCTCTCATAGCTCGGCCATGTTGACCAGTGAGGGGGCGCACGCCATGGAGCAGGATGACGCGCACCACGGAGCCAAGATGGCCTCCACCGCCACCACCAGCTCTGGCTTGGACGGAGCAGAGACGACAACAACGGACACGGATGTGGAGATGGAGGAGGCGGACATGACCAGCTGGACGGAGGCGGAGTTTGAAGAGAAGTGCACGTACATGGTCAAAGACACGCCGTGGGAGGCGGGGCCAGATGGCGACTCCGTGACGACAACCAGGGCTGAGGCATCACTACCCCGGAACCTGGCCTTCAAACACCCGGCTGATGGCAAGGAGGTCAGAATCAGAAACACACGCACACACACACACTCACACACACACATACACACATACACACAACCAGACAAACCTTCTCTGCAAGACACACTCGGGCAGAGAAAGCCATCTGCTCAGAGCTCGTGAGTCAGATCCCGGTCATGTAATGGAGAGGGGGTCGTGTCTCGCCATAAAACTCCACGTACACATTACAGAGATAAATCTGTGTGTGAGTGGGCGTGTGAAACGCCTGAAGCAAGAGTTTACGCACACAGACACACACTTTAAATATTGCTGTGTGTACACTGCAATATTTAAAGTATGACGGCTTTACCGTGTGTGTGTGTGTGTGTGTGTGTGTGTGTGTGTGTGTGTGTGTGTGTGTGTGTGTGTGTGTGTGTGTGTGTGTGTGTGTGTGTGTGTGTGTGTGTGTGTGTGTGTGTGTGTGTGTGTGTGTGTGTGTGTGTGTGTGTGTGTGTGTGTGTGTGTGTGTGTGCATTGTCTCATAGACGTCGTGTCATTGAAGTAGCTGCAGTACCTGTGCCTGCTGGCAGGGAGCGCAGTTCAACATTTCACAAACACGCCTTCTGTTTGCTGACTTTACAAACATTTGTATTTATTGAGGTTATAATGGGAACTTTGACCCCTCAGAGTCTTCTTCTCTAATTAATTGAATTCAGGTTGTCTCGAAACCAACTTTTGGAAGCCAGACACATGATAATCAATAACTGCAGGTGAAGAGTAATCCGATTCACGCGACGCTTTTCCTCTGTGGATCTTTCTCAACTAACCAAATAGCAAACCTTGTGACTTTAGTTCACAAACCCGGCCGGATAAAGTTTTACTTATTGATCGAGGCGGAGGTGAAAAAGTCAGAATGTCAAAGCGTCAAAGGTTGAAACTGAGGTGAGATAACAGTGAGGTGTTGCACAGAGCCCAAATGACTCTCCGGTGATTGGGGAAAAAAGTGAAAAAACAGGATGTTTAGCATCTGAAACCTTTTCATCAGAGCTAATTATTAAAGGAGACATATCACACTCATTTCCAGGTCCATAGTTGTAGTTGGGGTTTCTACTGAAACATGTAAATATACTTTAATTCTCAAAGAAATCTTTATTTCTCACGAAGTGTCTGTCTGAAACCCTTTGTTTTAAGTGCCTGTCTCTTTAAGAGCCCCTCAGTTAAAGGCACAGTTTTAATACTTTCCCACTTACTTTATAATATATAAAAAATACATAGATAACACTATTTTTTTATGGTGTTAAATTTAGAATATAAATAAAAACGTTGTCATTTGTTGTCCATTACACAGATTTTAAGGTCACACAGCCATGGATCTTTGCTGTGTTTTTTGCGGCAACAAAAAAAAAAGTGCATGACTGCAGGTCAGGAGTCGTGACTTTGGCCAATTCTGACACTTTGGGAGTTTGATCACATAGATTTTCTCGTCAGGGGGCTTATCAATGGGAAACTGAGGCAAGAACCGCAGAGAGAAGCTGATCAGCTAATATTTATCTGGAGGATTCCGCTCTGATAAAAGAAGATTGTGTATTTGGGTCAAAGAGAGAGGGAGAGAGAGAATATCAAAGTCTGTTAATAAGTCAGAAAAAGAAACCAGGGAGAGGGGATTTCCCATTCCACGACTAGGTTTGGGAAAGACGTCTGTTTGTGTGGGTTATGCATGAAGAATGTGTGTGTGTGTGTGTGTGTGTGTGTGTGTGTGTGTGTGTGTGTGTGTGTGTGTGTGTGTGTGTGTGTGTGTGTGTGTGTGTGTGTGTGTGTGTGTGTGTGTGTGTGTGTGTGTGTGTGTGTGTGTGTGTGTGTGTGTGTGTGTGTGTGTGTGTGTGTGTGTGAACCCGATGTCTAGTCGCCACATAATCCCTCTCTTTTCTCTTCTTCTTCCTCCCATTTTGGTTCTTTTGATTGAATCAGACAAGAAACAAAAGTTTTTGTCTGGATGTTTCTGAAGTGGCAGCAGTTCTGTTTTGATGTGGCGACGAGTGGAGGTGCGTCGAGAGAAAGAGAGAATTGAAACGAGAGAATTTCCAGTTTTTTCTGTAACCGCACACACACACACACACACTCTCCAAATGTACCGAAGTGCGAGGTTCATTAATCATCTCCCTGTATTGACAGCTGCTTGGTCGTGTGTGAGTCTGTGTTTGTGCATACAATAAGACTTAATTAGACTTAATGACACATATCACGGATGGAAGTGCACAACGACGTGAAAACACATACACACACACACACACACAGTCCGTAACTACGACAAGTCTTGGGGTCCTAAACAAATGTGTGTTGCATCTCAACAAGTTACAATCTGCCCTTCAAAAAGATATTAAAAGCGAGTTGATGTGTGGAATCTTTGTGCACGCCGTCTTCAGGCTTCATAAGAATACACACACACACACTTCAAAGACCTCTTCGATCTTTTGTGTAACCCGTCTGTGTGTGCATGTGTTTTCGCGTGCAGGTGGTCGGCGTGTGCAGCAGAGAGTACATCCCCAAAGGAACTCGCTTCGGTCCCCTGGTGGGCGAGATCTACACGGCCGACAGCGTCCCCAAAGACACTAATCGCAAATACTTCTGGAGGGTGAGTTCATACACACACACTCTCTCACTCACACACACACACACAAACACACACACTTCCTCAGAAGCCGGAGGGACCCCTTCCTGTGACGTCACACGTGTCTAAAGTCAGTCAGTGGAACAGGAAACTGGGCTCGCTGTTTTTTTGCGTGTGCTCATGAGACAGAGAGACACGGATGTGATGTCACCTTCACCCAAATAACATGTCACACTGTGGTTCCTGTAAGTCCACACACACACCGTTCGACAGAATACACTATCACTACCGGTAACTGACAATGAGAGTACACACGCTCACACCACCTACCTGACGTGCGTGTGCGTGTGCGTGTGCGTGTGCGTGTGTGTGTGTGTGTGAGAGAGAGAAAAGAAAGAGTCACTATGCTCCAAACCACAACCAGACACTACATCTGAAAGGTGTTCCATTCATGCTCATATCATTCTCAGACACACACACGCGCACAGTTTGAGCTGAGAGATAGAGGGGGAGTGAAAGAAAGAGAGAGGGGGGGAGGAGAGGTAGAAGATGAGTTGGACCTTCCTTTCTCTTTTCGATATAAAGGAGGATCTCCTCCTCCGCGACAGTCTGTCTTCTTCTGAGGAAGACGGAGATGAAGAGAGGAACATGGTGAGGAAGGAGAGGATGGAGGCACAGACACATTTAGTCACCGAGTTATTTGAAGTTACTTTCTCTGTTCTTTGGTTGTTGTTAGTTGGAAATTAGTTGGTTGAAAGTAACTTTGTAGGCGAAGCGTCACGAGAAGGAAGTGAATGAAGGGAGCGAATGATTTACAAAAAACTATAACTGTAACTATAATAATAACTGATAAAACTAATAATAACTGATAAAACTAATAATAACTGATACAACTGATAATAACTGATACAACTAATAACTGATAAAACTAATAATACCTGATA